>JAJTUV010000082.1:1712500-1742500 GCA_021653895.1 Mastomys natalensis
ATTTACCCTCAGAGGGTAAGAGAGGACATTGCAAACCCTGGGCCTGGAGTTAAAAGCTTACTTGCATGTGTTCATACACAGGTCTTCTTTCTGAACCATCATCAACACTAGTTGATCTCTCTAGTATTTTAATGGATTTCTCATTTATATCATCATTTTTTTTATTTCCTCCCTCCCTCTCCCTTGCTTATTCCTTTCCTTCTCTTCCTTCCTTCTTTCCTTCTTTCCTTCTTTCCTTCTTTCCTTCTTTCCTTCTTTCCTTCTTTCCTTCTTTCCTTCTTTCCTTCCTTCCTTCCTTCCTTCCTTCCTTCCTTCCTTCCTTCCTTTCTTTCTTTCTTTCTTTCTTTTTTCTTTCTTTCTCTTGCCAGCAAACAAATGTTTTATTTGGGAAGTGCAAGACCATATTGAGCAACAGCTGATCTCAGAGTGAGAACCATACTATGGAACAATGGCTGCAGTGACATCTTTTTCTGAGTTGGGGAGTATTGATTTGAGAGTATTTCTGTGGTGGACGCACGTAATTGTCAAGTTTGTATTAGTAAAGATTTGTACAGCCAGGACTCCTGTTCAGACAAACTAGTTTTCTCCTACGTTTGTCTTGACTGGTTTATCACTACTGTAGGTCATATCATGATCAGCAGCTGGAGAGTTTAGGGGTCTGTTGTAGCTGTTGGTGCTTTTGAAGATCTGGGTCAGTATACAGATGAGCATTTGTGATGACTAGGACTCTTCCTTTCTAGGAATTGATGTTTTGATCCTGATTTCTCATTAGTTATTTCTCAAATTCACTTAGGTAATTATTATTATTATTAATTATTGTCTGCGTATTCTTGAGTTTCTATAGAATCATTCTTTTGACTTGTTTTTAATATATTTAATCAATTTCCCATTTTGTGGTCTGTAGCTACATACTTATTTTATTATTTGGAGGTATGTATCAATTTGTTTGACAGTTTCATGGTTCTTGTGTGCCCAAATTGATGTTTGTACATTTAGAGGACAAATTATCTCTATGAATTAATATCTGTGGTGTATCAAGTGATGGATTTGCTAGCAGGCTTCGGTATGGTTTATATGGCTGTGGTTATAGAGGGAACTATTAGTTTCTCATAGGTCACATAGGAATGGACTTGCTTCTGTCAGTACAGGTGATTTTGTTGCAGTGAGTATGGCCCCGAAATACAGCACTTCTTTTTCAGAAGGGTTTGGTTTAGATGGTATTCTGGGTTTCACCCAGAGTAAGGGAAGGCATACTATGGACTGAGATCATTGATGCAGCAATTCAGTGCTAAATGCTCCTTGGAAGCTTTCCACATTCTCCTCAAGACCTTCAGGACTGCACAATATTTACCAGAAACAAACATTTCTGGTGATCTTGCCAGGAGTGAGGGTTGCTGGGGTCACCTGTTGACTCTTGCAGCTTCAGGTTAATCTTCAATTGAAACAATAGGGTGGTTGAATATCCTGAATCATTGTACTACATGAGCACTTCATGCCAGTGTTTTCTATCAAGAATTCTAGTTGAGCAGAAGTTATTTATCCTTTGTATTTTCCTAACTTTGTGGGAGACAAATATGTCTGACATTTTAGGTCAGCTGTCTTCTCTGAAAGCTGTCTTTTTATTTCCATTTATTGGTTCCATGGCTATATGTAGTTATTCTTGACCTAATTTCTGTCTTATACTAACACCTGGTCATTATGATTATTTATGAGTGAGGGCCTCTCTCTTTCTCTCTCTCTCTCTCTCTCTCTCTCTCTCTCTCTCTCTCTCTCTCTCTCTCTGTGCGTGTGCGTGCGTGCGTGTGTGTGTGTGTGTGTGTGTGTGTGTGTGTAGAGTTGTGGGGCAAATATCTAGTTATACCTTCAACATTAATTAGAGACAGGGTTGGCTTTTAGTGGTGTTTACACAATTTTTCCAATTAGCACAGGCATGAGTTGGAGATTTTTAAAGAATTGATGGAACATGAGTTCTAGTGCTGTAGGATTCATGTCAAACACAGCTAATGAATGAGTAAAGGAGTGAGTCGCTAAAATAGTTGAAATCTTTAAAACACCCTTCCTGAGGACTCCTAATCCTATGTTGTATTCTTTCTTCAGGGACCACCACTGGCTTTTGACAAGGCTGCTTCGTAACAATGCTCAGAGCAACAATAAATTTCCTCAAGTGTGTGACTAAGAGCTGCCTGAAAGGCTTTACAGTCATCCAGTCCATCATTCTGCATAAGCTTCTGCATGGCGACTCCATTTGTTTCTTCATTACTTTGTACAGTTTCCCTTTGGTGGATATCTTGTCGACTCCTTCACATCTGGATCCAATTAGAGATCACTCTTTATGTGGATATAATTATCTGTCTCTACATGTGCTCAGCAGAGACACAGTTATTAATAAGAGTTGGAGTGGGGCTTTATGTTTGCAGATTCCCTTTTTCTTTTATTAGGCATCCTCAATAACTTGAATTCCAGTCCTAATCCCTACTCTGACTTTTAGAAAGACATTCAGGAAACTGGGGCACAAGAAAGTTGAGTAAAGTTTTTTTTCTAATAAGTGAAGAGCAAAACAGGTACAGAGCTATACAGTGACAATCAAATAAGAAATAGTCTTTGCTTAACTTGTTAATTTGTTAAGTCTTTGCCTTGATGGTTAACTGAGTCATGGCTGTTGTGTTACTATCCAACCATTATTTTTAAGAAGGTTGTAGAACTGGGTTTATATATTCCTATAATGATTTAATAATTTTTGATTGCCCTGGCACTATTTCTTCTCCTCTTGTTAATGAAACAAAACAAAACTATTTTGTTTTGGAAAGATTATTATTAGTAGTAGTATTTACTATTTTTTAATTGCCATGTCGCTATTTTTTCTCTTTTAGTTAATAAACCACCAAAACTACAAAAAACCAACTTTGTTTGGTGAAGGCACCCCTGTATATTCTCTCTCTTCCTGCACTTATTCTGTATTTTCTGTCTCTTCTCTATGGAATGCTGTGTGCTGGAAATACATAACAGTTTGGGTGAGGAATGATGATATAGTCCAAGCTGTTCTGATAAGAAAACACCTCATCTTAAGGGATTTCTACCCAATGGACCAAAGCTGACTTCTTTTACTCAAAGTTGGAGCAACATTGCAAAGGTGACACAGCCCCTGCTCAACATGAAACACGGATGATGACAGAGAACACAATTCACTCAAAGGGATAGATGATAAAAACACAGAAACCAGATCCTACTGGAGTTCAAACTCAACATTACAGCATCAATTTTGTTTTTGTTGTTGCTGTTGTTGTTATGTCAAACTACATGTTAAAAATTCCCCTAACATTTGAGAAAGTTAGGTCTAGGTTATTGTTGGCTACAACAGAAAGGATCTTCACTTCACACTTATTATTTTTGTTGCATTCTTATCTGAGGAACTTTGATAATAGAGAGTCAAAGGTAGAACTGTGAAGGACAGTGATGGGATGAGCAATTAGGAACATAGATCCAGTGACAATGAACAGGAGCAACTAGCAACGCTAAGGAGTCTGACTGGGATCTCAAAACACAAGATTTGATTTTATGCTATGACCCATTAAACTTTATTTCACTGTAATTTCTTTTCAAGACTTATTTTATGCTTGTGTGTGTTTATGCGTGAGTATATGTTGGGTTTTCAGGGTGTGGTTGTATGTACACATTCATTTGTGTGTTCACAAAGGCAAGAAAATTTTGTATGATCATTTGGTGTGAGTACTATGCAGTTGTGAGCCATTAGAGAAAGGTGTTGACACCAAATTTCAATCCTCTACAAGAATAGCAAATACACTTGATGGCTAAGCCCTTTATCTCTTTAGTGCCTGTAATTATGGTTTTGACCATGTGTGATTATATGAAACTTCAAGGAAAGGTACGATAGAACAGACATCTTGGTATGATGTAAAGTTCAAGCTTAGTGGTGCCTCATTTGCCTCTCACCACTGACTTGCACACTGCCTCTCCCCAAGGCCATAACCCATACTTTCTCAGTTAATTATATTTACACATATGGCCTTTAAAGGTCTTGTTAGGTTAAAATGTGGCCATTGAGGTGGACTCTAATCCAATGTGGTTGGTGTCGTCATAAGAAAAGGAGATTTGGGATCACAGAGGAACATACTGCAACAGAAAAATGTGAGAACTGAGTGAAGTAGAGGCTAGATGGTATTGGGAGACAAAAGACCTTTCAGTCAAGTTTACTTTGAGCTCTTGGATTCCATAAAGGTGAATAAACTATTTTATGCTGTTTAAGTCACCCAGTTGGTGGTATTCTGTTATAGTGTCTTTAGCAAACTAATGCATTTTACATCTATAATTTATTATTTCCATAAGCATTGGACTTTAACTTCAAGAGTAAGCACAGCTTAGGAGTATTGTCAATTATGTTCAGAATTATATATTATATAAAAGTATGTGAATTTGTTGGATAAAGAGAAAACTTACATATAAGATAAACTTTTTTCATGGAATACATAGGCAGTTGAGTAATTAAACTTTTTGTACATTAAAGATTTTTTTGTTAAATTAGAAGTAAATCAGAAATATTAAATGTGCAGTACAAACATGGGTGTTCAGATACCTCAAAAGTGGGGAGAGTCACTTTATATTGGAATAGTTAGAAAAATTTTGACTCCAGAGTTGAGAGCATCGCAATTGTAAGATGTATAAGCAAAAACATTCAGATAAAGAAAACATCGCAAAAACAAGAAACATTTCCAAAGAAGTGAGTGGAATAGTGGACCACTGGCCTCCATAGGTGAGTGCATTAGTGTTGTCACCTGAACTTACACATGCTTACGTACAACACTTATTCAATAATGCTCACATACAACATACATAATGCACAGGGACACAAACATTGTGGAAAGTTTGACTGCTAGGCATGTTAATTTAGTTTTTATCTTCAAGAGAAAAAGATGGCAAGCCACTGATGGTTTTCCAGTGGGAAGTTATTTGACCAGAACCTACTTGAGAGAACTTCTCTTTTGGAATCCCTATAAAGTATGCTAGAAGGATTCAAGGCAAGGGCCTTAAGGCAGTGGGGGAAACAGTGTCAGCCATGGTCTTCCAAGGAGATTGTGGTCTGAAACTACAATGCATCAGAGAAAGGAAGAAAGTTCTCTTTCCTCCTCACCTGGAAATATGTGCCCAGATGTAACTTTTCATCTGATTTGCCTCAGGCATGGTGAGACTCTTTGGCAGGTTAACCCCTTCTATGCATCACCTAGATTCTTTTAAAAATGCTAACTGGATCCTTGTTCAGCTACCTTATACAAGAGACTTGGCAAATTCTAATAATAATTCAGTTTCTTGAAATAAAATCTTTATATATTTCTTCTGTTACTAATTCCCCCTGGTGCCTTTCATAAGATGCATGAAATCTCCTCATTATCACTAAATGCCCTTGCAGATATAAAACGATTTATTGCTTTGTGGGAATTTTTCTTCCAACACCTGTTCCTTTTTTTTAAAAAAGGAAAGTCTCCAAAACTCTTGAATTCATGATTCTCTCATTCATTCATTTTTCTTCTGCCTGTCCTTTTCCTCCCTCTCTTCCTCTTTCACCCGCCTCCTCTCTCTTTTCTGGTAACAAGTATTTAGCCCACTGAATTTGTGTTCTCACAGGATCTACTGAGTAAAGCATGGGTTTGCTTTCTCTTTCCAGATGTGGTTTAATTGTTTAACATAAAGACATATGCTGAGATTTATGAAGAACTCCCTTCAGAACTCAGTATTATCATTATGTGCCAATTTAAAGCCATCAATGATCAACCAGAGATCATTTCTGCCCTTCAATTAAAACATACTGGATGGGCAGGATATGGTAAACCAGATGCAATAATTAAGAGAACAGTTTAACTGTTCGTACTGCACAGTGCTGTTTGCTACAGCAGAGCCATTAAACAAAAAGTAAAGCCAAGAAGGGTTGTATGGCCTCATAAAAATTCCATTTGGCTTGGAAATACAGTACCATTTTACATTAATGTTAAACACTCCAAGAGATAATTACAGAGCCATGAGTCAACTGTGTCAAATAATTAAATACAGGAAATGGATCGATGAAAAAAAAAGTTCCCTTTACTCAATTTCAACTCTTTCTAAATAAATTAAAGAAAAAATATCACCACCTGCATTAAGAAATTCTCTTTGGAAGCCCCGTCTCTTGGGAACTGCAGGTGGCAGCGGGGAAAGATATTAGTATTAACATTCCACATACACAGGAAACTATTCCCCCTGGGACTCCAAGACAGTGCAATAGGACCAATTATCTAGGAAGAGTAATTGTATGGCAAATACATCAGGAGAGCTCAGAGGGTTGCATAGCATTTGTTAAGTCAGATGGGAGATAAATTATTACTGTCTACTGAGGTGATTATAGTAAAGTATTCAATCGAAATCTAATGAAAGATTTTCTGATTATAAAGTACAAAAACCACATACGTACATACACACACAAAGAGAGAGAGAGAGAGAGAGGAGAGAGAGAGAGAGAGAGAGAGATTCCATGTTGAGCATTTCTCTGGAAACACTTTTATTATTTTTACTTTGAAATGTTCATCTCCCTTTGCATTTTTTTTTTAGCTTCTCTCTTCCTTTACTAAATGAAGATGTTTTATTTTAATGTAGTCTGTGCATGACAAAGCAGTCTGTTTGGAGTGAGTGAATGACTGTTGCAATAGATATGTGGCATTTTCTTTAGAGGACAGAGGTATCACTTCTCTCTGGCAGCAGGTAGTTAATTCTATTAAAACATCTTTTCTTTGGGATTTTTAAAGGTCCTTGAAATCAGAGTTTTCAGAATTCCCTGGTCTCCAATTAAGTTGTTGAGGGAGAAGATAACCAGGGTTCTCCTAAGAGTTGGATGTTCAGGGCAAAAACTAGCTGTTAACTTAATGAACCAATCAAAGGAATTTATAAAAAGATATCAGGCATGGGGGAACCAGAAAAGCAACTGAAAGGGAATTAATCAGTTATACGAAAATCAAGAAAGTGAATTAGGTAAAAATCTACTGAACTTCTAAGAAGTGATAATTTCATTTGAAATAATTTGACCTTAGTTTTTGAGGATTTTATAATAAAAAGTTATGTACTCATAGTCCTGTTGGCTTTAGACCAGGAAGTTAAATCCCAAACGTTAGAGGTTAGAAAAGTCCTATTCACTCAACTAATATATAATTCGTATCTTGATATTTGCAATATGCATAGATTTTCATTTTTGTCTTTTAAGGAAGGAATATTTTAATCTAGATTGTCAAATTAAGTACACTAATGAGTCATTTGCAGAAGAAGCCAGAGCAGCTATTGTCAAGACATAGACAATATGAGCTCGTGATAAGCTACAAGCAGCAGAAGGGCATATTATTTTACAGAACAAATCCATAGTAACAAAACTGTATTATATTCCCTGAATGTGGCTTTTCCCAATGCTTTATGACCATTTCTTATAGAGATTATGAAAGTGGATCATTGTCTCACAGATTTGATCAACAATTGCTTTGGGTTATCTCATTGGAAAGTAAAGAACAACAGTGTTGTGGTTTTCTTCTTCATGTTAGTTGGGTTGCTTACTCCTTATAGTAGGGATATGGTAGTACTGTTATTCTTTCTTGATAATTCTTCTAGTCTGTATAGAAAGAATGTGGCAGAAGGCACTACATGACCAAGTCAAGTACAATTCTCCTCAGGACATCCCAAAACTAGTAGTTAAAAGACAGTCTTAGCACTTTTAGTAAATTTGAGCCACTTCCATCTTGAGGGTATGTAACAAGAGCTAGCTAGAGAAGGTGAAGCAGCCAGAAGCTAACTGAATGAGGAAACTCGCAACATCCTGATGATAACAAGCTCTCAGAATCACATTTTAATACAGCTTTGTCTTCTTGTGATTTGGATTCATTGAACCATCTTGGCCAACTTTGTCTTGTGCATTTAAGGATACCATAGAATCTCAAAACAGGAAGTATCATCAATTATGTTTGATGCAAAGTTATCCGTTTACAGCTTTCAAAAATGGAAAAGAGTTGATACTCTTTCTAAGGTTCTCAGAGAGTGGTATACACTGATGAATAGACAGGTTCATACTTCAGACTATTCTAGAATTTTTATCTTTTCTGGGTTCTTAGGTACCTACTTTAGATAGTTGGGTGATGTATATCTAAGGTAGGGCTAGCTCAGGAATTTATATTTCCAGAATGCTTCTAAGAGTTAGTCAATGGTATTGATAGTAGATCGAATGGGAACGATAATTACATAATAGTTTTTACTGTGGAGAAAGGATTGGGCGAACAATTCAAAAAGCTTTCCCAGATACTAACACGGTAATGATACTTACGGCCATAGCAGGGGAGTTTCCTGAATCAGCTTCCCACTATTGTGTAAGTTTGTTATTGTAGGGACTTTTTAAATTTATAGTTCTTCAGTCCTCACTTCAACATGACATATTACTAGTCTATACTTCCATGATATTATATTACTATTTTTTCATATTCCTATATTATATTTTACATTATCATCTACCAAATAGTCCATATTTCCACACTAGGCCATACGATATATTATAGCTCTCAACTAGCTAATATCTTAAGCACTTAATATCAATGTTGATTACAAGATTTTTCTTATTCTAGTTTTGGAAGATTTTTGTTTAAACAATTCCCTCATAAGTAAAATTTATCACTACTTTAATAACCATCCACATAATGACTTCCTTGTTAATGGGATAGGTGGTTAAATACTTGAAAGTCTTCCTTTCTTTTTGGTCACCTTTGACTGTTTCTTTCTTCAATACTACCTTTGTTTCCTAAAATGGTTCTATCCTGGTGGCTGTTATCTGAAGGTGTTATAAATTTTGAATTCTTTTCAAACTGCGTGTTCTAGAATATTGCTCTTGATGGTGCAATCTGCAAACAAAAAAACAAAGTACAATATCTCTCTTAGTGCTGGATATCAGACTTGGATTTATACAACCTGGGAAAACTCACAAGTTTTGACAGCTAGTGACTGAGTTAATTTGTTTTGAGTTTAGACTTAAATACTGCCAATTGCTTATGTGCTGTTGGAATCTTTATTCTAGCTGGCCCTTTAAGAATATTTTTTGATGCAATTAGCCTTGCCATGCTTGTCAGTAACTCCCTAATTATCAGGTTATATAACTAGAAATGACATGAAATATTGCAAGGCATTGGACATAGAAAGAATGACCATATGGTTTATCAACCAAAATTTTACTCGTTTGAGAGTGAAAAGGGGAAAAAGAAAGATGTTCTTAATAACTACTCCAAGGTAAATAAGAAGAAAGTTGGCTAAACTGAGTCAGTTAGGGAGCCAAGCTGGCTAACTATAGAGGAATTAGACCTGATATTGAAACATTTGTTAATTAACGATTTGTAATTAGCACACTGCACTTCAAAACATGTACACAATGAACATATAGACTTAAATGTTAATTAAAAATAATGAATGAAACCAATGTTTATAACTGGTATTTATACACACATCAGTCTAAAGGCAATGATATATAAACCTATTATTTTTGAATATATTTTTTAATATGAGTTTAAACATTTGTCAATAGTAAGAATATTTACTTTAGCTGTGAGCATTGGTTTGTTTTGTTTCAGTAGAATAATTTTGTCATTTGCCCTCATGTAGCATTTACTTTTGGTAGACATTTTAGTCTTTGCTAAAGGATGTCTTTGTTGACAGAGATTTCTAGGTTGGCTAATCTTTTTTGGGGGGGGGGTAGGATTGGGAGAAATGGAGCCAACAACTCTAGTTTCTAGCTAGGGTTTTCCAGACAGCACCACATTCTCTACTTATCTCTTGGGTGCCGTTTCCTCTTCTGTCAAACCTGCGCCAGTTGTCACTGGAGAAGAATTTAATAATAACCACCAACTGAACATGGGCGCCTGGGCTCACCCATGTCTCAAGCTAAAGATTGAAGAATTCAAAATCCTCTCTAATTCTTTTTTGGGTCATGAGGAGGAAATGCTTTGCAGGCTGACTGCCAGCTTGTCCTCAGATCAACTGAAGTATTCTCATTCATTTGGGAACAGGCAATTTAAAACAAAACAAACAGAAAACACAATTCAGACCTTCTTCCAAAAAAATTTGGTAAAGTATCAGGTTAACCAAAAAGCTTTTATGTTTTTCTTCTTTGTTATTGTTTTTTAACCTTCTTCTGGATGTTGCATATGGTCTATTTCCTGACTTGTAGTCAGAGCCAGACTCCAGGCTTGAATGAAACTTCAGAGGTTAGGAGAGATGGTTTAGGGGTGGAGTTTTGAGGTGGAGAAAGACATAGTTCTGTTGTCCACAACTCCATTTTCTTGATTCTGCTTGGTAATTTTTGTCGAGAACATCACTAATTGTAAATACGTTCCAAATATAATATTTTTTAAAGATGAAATTGTGGGTCCTTCAAATTAAAATTTATAAAAATATTTCATTAATTACGTGGGTACCATACTATAAATAATATCTCATTTCTGCGACTCTGCCTTGACATTCTTAGAACATACAGGAAAAGGAATACAGTCCTTAAATTTAAATCCCATCTCTGAAGCCACGCATATGTAGACCATGGAAACACAAACGTGAATACTAATGCTCTTACTGTAAGAGCCATGGCCTTCTCACTGAAGAAGCTGGACAACAGACTCATGAATTCAAATTATTTACTTGTTGATTTCTTTTAAGTGCACCAAATGCTTCAGGGCTCCCCAGTCAAAGGACAAACGCTGCAGGAAACTCAAGCCAGAAGTCTGTCCACTCTGCATGAGGCCAGACCCAAGAGATTTAGTCTTATTTACATTTCCCAAAAAGTGAATTCATTGGAACCAAATCTGAGTTTTCGGGAACTTACACACACACACACACACACACACACACACACACACACACACACACACGATGCAAAAATCATAGCAAGATTCTGCAAATGCTAATTGGCTCTCTTGCTCCCTAGGTCACAGGATTCCTGAAGTGGAAGGCTCACGCTTTGCCTGGTAAGTCTTTCATTTATGTGTCACATGATAGATGTTGTAAGAAGAACCCTCCGCATCTTCAGGAGAAGGCCACTTATTTCATCACTGGCAAAACTTAACTAAGAGATCTATCTTATGTGAATAAAAAAGAACAAAACCCAGATGATCAGAAATTAGATAAGAATGTCTAGGTCTTGGCTGAGAAGGCTTGTGTCTCCGGAGGTTATGTGAAGGTTGAAGTTCAAAATGTTCGTGAGAGGTGATGAGGACAGAGCTTAGACATTATCCTCGGTGCTCCTCAAAATCTGCCCCCTGCTCGTCATCATACACAAGTAAAGGGAATCTGCATAGACATAATAAAAACTAATCTTATGAAAATCTGCATGGCTCAGCTGGATTTTTAGCAATCCACATTACTTAGAAAATAATTAACACATTTTCTCAATTAGACTAGTTGAACCTTCCACGCTGTGACCATAAACTTGGCCAAGTGCATTGTACATTTTAGTTTCCGGTTAGAATGCCCCCTCTTTGGATGACTACTCAGTAATCCTAGTGGTACAGTAAATTATTACAAAACATCATTGCCATTCTAGAAGAGGGGATAATTACTAGAAAAATGTTCAGAGTTGCACCAGTTTATTCTATTTTTACTTGCAAAGAGCTCATTTGCTAATTTGTTACATTATTTCTGAAGAAAACAACATAGGGTTAGAAAGTAATTTTTCCAGGATGTTTCTTTTATATACTAACGACTAATATGATAAAGGGCAATTATTTATAAGTCTAAAAGAAGGGAAGCAGTTTTATCTTCTGTTTAGTTATTTTGATTATCAGTCAGGTTGTTGCCATGAATAAGTTTCTTAAAGAGGAGGCATTAGCTGTGAATATTATTCCTTTCATTCATCAGGCACTTGTCTGATATGTCTTACATTCCAAACACTGTGCTCAGTGCAGACATCTTGTAATTGTGAGTAAGGCACAGTTAACACCATGCTTAGTACACAAGAAAAATGGACATAGGTACACAGCAACAACATCTCCACTGCCGCTGTCACTTTCTGCACGTCCACCAAGACTCAGGTTGTGTTTTGAGCTCCAGGAAGAAGACACAGTGTTAAAGTCTCTGACTTGCTAGAATTTGTAAATATAGTAAATTAGGATAAACCTAAAATATTCACTTGTAGATAGTACTAATTATAATAAGACAAACAAAGCAGTATAAAAGATAGATTAATGAGTGAATGTTTTATTATGGTCTGCAGAGACAAAATCTCTAGAGAGATGACTCGGGAAATAGACTGAGAGTTTCTTAGGGGAAGAGCTTGTGTAGAGATGTGGACTTAAGGCAGTAGTAGAGACAAAAATGACAAATACGAGTGGGTGGGATGGGTGAATCAAGCAAACTGATATAGCCTGCACAGTTTAAAGAAACGGGAGAGTTTGCAGCAGCCTCAGTGTCACAGGAGTGGATAGATCACTTATTTTGGGGAAAACATAGATGAGTGTGTTTGGAGGATGGAATGGTACAGTCATACCACTGCCTAATAGGAGTACATATTGAGAGATGTATTATTTAATGCCACCATTGTGTGAGTAGCCTGGATTATAGTTACACAAAGATGGCTTAGGTCATTTCCTACTAATAGCCAGCCAATGCAACTCAGGCACAGTAAAAACAAAATGCATGAGTCCACTGTTGCTGTGACATTGGAAAGGGAGCATCAGTTTTCTTTAACAGTAACACCCTTGAAAACTTGAACCAGTTGGCCAGTTGAAGGCCATACAGCCAAAGCTACGTGGGTAACACAAACTAAGGCTTTTGTGTGAGGAGTTTTAGAACTGTGATATATTTTATATCTTTAAATGTAATGTTCTGTAGGTAGTGGGAGTTAACATTTTGAGCCTCCTTCAAGAACATTATAGTTGAAGAAATAAGTGCTACAAGTTATTGCATGTAGGTTGTTGTTCATGTCATGGGTTCAACTGGGTAACCTAGGGATGGAGAACAGAGAGCTGATACATCCCCTTGTATTTGTACAAACTGTGCCATGAAAAGATTTTCCATAATGGGTAATGTAGCTCTGGGCTAGGAAGCAAAGCAAGAGAATGCACTGGATAGAACATACATAGGAAAAGAAAAAAGAGCCCCCCAAGTTGAAAGCTGCCTGAGAATTGGGTGAGAACAGAGCTCCTCACAGACAAATGGAAATCATGAGTTACTGTATAAGAAAAGTTTGGGTAAGTTTGGAGAATAAACCTCCCATTGCAATGAGTTCAAAAACAAAGTTGGAAGGTGTGAAATACATTTATCAAATAGAGAAAGTTCTAGGAATCTGAGAAAGTGATAAGCAGAGTAGTAACATGGGGAGACACAGAAACAATCTCAAAATTACTAAGTTTCTTAAACTTTTTGGTTTTAAAACTAGTGTATATATTTATTAAAAATGTTCAATGAAAATATAGTTACTTCCCTTTCTTCCTCCATTTCCTCCTTCCAACCCCTCCTAGGCCTACTCCATACGATCTCTATAATGTCCCAACTTTCTTTCAAATTGGTGGCATCTTTTATTATTATTATTATTGCTATTATTATTATACATAAAAACATATACACACATATACACATAAACATAAATACATAAGTACAACCTTCTAAGTCAATATAATGTGTAATAGTAGTCTGTAATTTTAGAAATAACTCATTTATATTGGGTAACAGTTTGTAAACTTTACAGCATGATTAAAAGGTTGAAAATTTGAAAATCATTGATATAGGTAGATCATAACACTTGGTGTTTAATTATAAATTAAATTATGGATAAAATACCAATTTAGTTACAAAACCATCATGGCTTGACATAGACATTTTTGTTGAAAAGCAATCATTTCCCCATGAAAACCAGTGAGCTGAGCAGCCTTATATTTACAGTACATCCCTCAAATCATCGACTTCACAGAAAATATTGGAATCTCATATCTGTCTCTATATTCAACTTAGTGTGAAATGTTGGTTTGGCCAACAAGACAAAGCAGACAAGGACTCAGATAGGTACTTGGCTTGATAGGCTTCCCGGGTAGCTGTGGGCCTGCCAATAGCCTATCCTTAAAGAATGATGGTAAAAAGTCCAATAATATTTTCATACTCTCATGGAAATTATATTGGCTTCATGAACATACAGAAAGAGGGTTTGGGAGTCTCAGAGATTGCTGGACCACATGGAAAGAACCACTGAACATATTTTATATCCAATGGCATCTGAGTTTTGTTTTGTGTGAAATATTGCTATGATAGCAGAAAAAGGTAATGACAGCTATGGCAGTGAGCTGGTGAAAAGCTGGAATTATTTTTCTTTTCTTTAAAAAGAACAGCAGCTAGGTTATTAGATTGAGTCTTAGGGGGGCCCAGCTGTGAAAATTTCTCACTGGCATCCCTTGAATGTGAATCTGAGGTGCAGTGGATCAGATGGTAGCTGCCCTTCAAAGAGTGTCCACAATGAACAGTGCTTTCATGTGATTAGTAATAGATTTTGAAAGTTGTTATTTGTCCCTTTCTTTCTACCATGAATTATTTGGGGTGTGATAGATGGTAATGTGTTAAAATGCATTAATTTTAATGTGTTTCTTTATTTTTCATGTCATAAAATTAGAGATGGAAGAGCCTTCGTGAGTCATGCAGTCCATCACCCTGGCATAACATCATGGCTCTTTCCAGAAAAGCTTTGTCTGGCTCACTTTTAAATGAGGAAAGCAATTACACTCACATTAGTTCCCTTGGGAGACTATTCCATTTACTGATAGATCTCCATTTTGAAATGTTGCCCAACATGGAGGCCAAGTTAGTTGAATGCTATTAATCCTTCCATGGATAAGTCCCATGTGGTGCTCTCTGAGGGAGGCTTGTCCACATTATTCCTCTGGTGAAGGTTCTAGCATGCAACCTGCTGTGGGCCAGGAACTGCCTTGTAAACTCTCTCTTGCTGCATCATCTGATGAAGAATTTATTATGACATTATTGTCAGATTCCAAGCAACGACATTTGTTAAGAGGGCATTGGGGATTACCACATGTAGAAAATAGGTGAAAGGGTGATCTCATCTGGTATGAATTGCTTTCACGCACTAAGAAGAATGAAGTGTGACTGAGCTTTTCAACATCTTACCCAAACAACGGTCACCACGGAGCTTTTAGATTCAACCTAGGAGAATGGCTGTCATATGAATAAGTGAATAAACATGTCAGGTGTTTGTGGTAATGAACATGAAAAGATTTCATAAACTTTTAAAAACATAGAACTCACATTCTTCTTTCTGCACTACAAAATCAAGTTGTAAATCTCTGGAGGGCATGCTTTAAAAACAGGATAATTTTTTTTATGCCTTGAGGATATTCATGTGGCTTCATGTAAACATTACCTTCTGAAAGCATAGTCTGGAATTCCCAGTTTCTTCATGCTTAGCCGATTGGCTGATGGCTTGAGAGACATTGTGCTTTCCTCTTTCTCATGCATTTAAAAATTTACTTCCACTTACCCTTATAAATCTAGATTATTTTGTCTTCACTTTGAAGGCAATTTCAACAAATCTCATGATGTAGTCCAGTAAACATTCATGTGTAAAATGATCTCTAAGTTATTTTAAGAGGCAGATTTTCCCCTTAATGACATAACTTCATGACTTGTTCACTTTCAGAGGAGGAGGGAATTGACAGGCCAGATGTACAATTAAGCTTATTTTGTTATGCGGTGCTCAGCAAACTCCGGCAGAGTAGGTGTGTTTTCCAATTTTTATTTCCTTCCTTTCTTCTGCTTCCCTCCTCCATGGTTTCAGTTGTCTTTTTCTTCTTTATTTTCTGATTGCTTTTTGAAGGAGACTGTGCAATTCAATGAAGGGATGAGGAGAAACAAGAGTTTATCAATTCCCTTTCCTTCCTCCCAGACAAAAGAGGCAAAACTAGTGTTCTACATAATATACTAGAAAGCACCCAGTTCCTGGGATCACATTAAAGGCAAAACAACAACAAAAACAGAAATAAGAACAAATAAGCCAAGAGCTGTCAGTGACTGATGTAAGGAATATGCCTTGTTCAGTTAGGACAAATAACCCATAGCCCGTTTACAAATAGTGCTTCATCATTACTAGGAGATATTTCACTCAAACTCATGGTGAAGCCATGCTAATACACAAACTCCACTGTGCATGAACAAATATTTATGAACTCTGTCAGAAAGTTAGACAATGATGCTAAGCTTACCAAGCTGTTAAAGGAAAACTCTTATTCATTGCTTTTTTTTTTTTTTCAATTAGTGAAGCCCATGAGAGTGGCAGCACTTGGACGCTTGCTTTGTATAGCTCTGTGCGTGCATCAGCATCGACTTGGTTATCCTACACTGCTGGTTGTGGGTCTGACATCCTTAATCAGCTAGGGAGTTCCTTTAGTCCTCTGTGTCTGGGGCTGCTAAATGTAGCATTAGTACCCATCTCTATAGGCTACAGAGATGAGACTAAAAGGGCTTCAGATAGTGTTTGGCACATAACGGGGGCTTAGGAAGCATTGCTATCACACTTATTATCATGTCTGGAGGAAATTTATGTCTCCTAGATGTGTTTTCCCATCAATTATATCATCAAGTACTATTCAAATAACTTATTAGCATCCCATGACCTTTATATTCCTGGAAATGTGGCTTTTAGAAAAAAAAATGAAAAATCCTAATGTAGTCTGTCATTCTCAAGTGCAATCTTGGGGTTCCTGGCAGGATTAAGAAGCATATACTTCGACTGTTAAATACTCCCCCCAACCCTCCCCCCAAATAACCTCAAAAAAAATAAAACAACAACCCAAAACTCTAGGTTGGATAATTATCATACAGTTTATTTTTTTATTGGTAGGACTATTTCTATGATTATATAAATATTTCAAACATATCTCATATTTTAAATATCATGTTTTGGCTCCACATTCTTCTCTTGATAATGTTTTATTGTCAATTTGACTGAATTTGGCATCATTTAGAAGACTGGCCTCTAGGCACATGTGTTAGGGATTATTTAGATTACTCACCCTTGGACATGCCTGTATTTTGCTTAGGTTAATTGATATGGGAAGACAGTTAGTAAAAATGGGCCTCATGATACCCTGGATTTAGATCTTCCATGAGCTCAGTATAAGCATTTACCATTCCTGCTTACTGACCATGATCCAATGTGACCAGTTGTCTTGAGTCCCACTATGGTGGACTGTGTCCTTGAACCTTGGGACAAAACATACCCTTTCTATTTTAATAGCTTTTGAAAGAGTGTTTTATCGCATAGTAACTGGGAAATTTGGCCTCGTAGGTTTCAAAACCATTGCTATCTTTTCTTCATAGAGATGTGTTACAGAGACTGTCTAACCTGTCACCTCTCATTTTTTCCCTTTACATTGTTTCTCCATAGTTGTTTTCACCAATCTTCAATTTGAATGCCCATGAAAGGTGTTCTCTTTAAGGTCATTCATGGCCTGTGCACCTAGTCATTCACTGCTGAGCCCTATTGCCCCAGTGAATAACAGTTCATCTTCAATTCCACATCTACTTTCTCCTCCTGTTGTTTATTCCCCCAAGTTCTCATTATCAATTTCCTCTGTTATTTCCTTATCACACCTCACAGTGGCTACACTGTGCACCCCCCCACATTCACTGGTGCACCCCCCTCAGGTCTCAATCACCTCATAGTGACTGCATTCACCAGCGCACACACCTCAGTGTCAATCACCTCACAGTGACTGCGATTTACCTGTGCAGACAGTCCAGCTCTCAACCACCTCACGGTGGCTGCGATTCACCAGTGCACACACCCCCAGGTCTCATCTCTAGTTGAATTTCCTTCACTGTAAACACATCTAGTCTGCAGCATTAAATACTCTTTGTTTCCTCATTGTTATCCAATCTCTACTGTGTATATCAGATTTAACTACGTAGCTACAAACTAACTCTCCTCCATTTGACCATCTTTCTATAATGGTCTTGATAGCGTACATGCAAATGCAAGGCCCTGCAGTCCTTGAAAGAAAGCTTCTCCCACTGTGTTTTCTGGGTCTTAGTTCCAAAACCTTACCTGTATCCTTAAATATTATTATTACCATATACTGACGCTAAACTCACAATCACATTCAGTCCGCTTTCCAAACACAGAGTTGGTTCATCTCTTGCCATTTCAACCAATACCCTCTTGGGTGAACCACTCATTATCCTCTGTAGGTACTGCAATTCTCTTAGTGCCCTCCTAGATCATGCACTGGTTTCCTGCTAACAAGTGTATTGTTGCCTTATGCATTAGAGTCTCAACTACAAGCCCTCACAAAATACCTCACTCAGCTTCAAAACAAGACATGGTACATTGCTAAAGCAAATCAGGAAGATCAAGTGTAGATAGAGCACCTCTTCATTCTCTTTTCCTATCTTCTTTAAGTCACTTTGCCTCAGAAAGATATTCATGACTGGTACAATTTCTGATTTAGTGTCTCAGCCTTTGACATGCATGATTGTAGGAGAATCAAAGCTGACCATAAGCAACAGAGACTAAAGGCAATCAAGCTGACCTAGGGTAACACAAACTCCTCATGCTATCCTCTCAATATATAGCCTGGGGTGAGCTATGCACTTGTAGGGTACCACTTAGAGTCCTTTCATGTTTTGTTTTTTTTTTTAATGTTGTCTTGGAAGTTAATATACAGCCCTTAAACTACCATTAGTTAAACTGAATTATTCTTTTTAAGGATAATAAAATACTATTAAGTTTGCATCAACAAATTTGATTTATAAATATGAGGTACTCGGAAATCTTTTTTTTTCCCCCTCAAAACAAAATTTTTCTCTCCCCTTTCTGTAGTATAGGAGAAACAGGAGGCAGATGGTTGGGAACACACAAATTAAAATAGGGCTGGTGAGGGCACAACAGCTCAAATGGAAACAGACTCTTCGTTAGCATCCCATAAGGGTGCTGGGAAATGATTGCAATTGTTTTCTGTAAATATGGGGGACCCTTCCTTCCACTTATCTTCTTAAAATAATTTTGTGCAAGTCATTTTCTCTTTCAGTCTGGCACTCTCAGAACTCACATCAGGAGTAATTCAATAGAGATTTTTTTTTTTTTAAATTGTTACCAGGGCTACTGTGTCTGAACATTTATATGGTTTGTTCCTATGGAACAATTTTCATCTAAGAACTCTAAATGACTAAAGAAACAACTGAATCTCATCGGTGCTGAACACACCCCATTCTGAAGTCCATTGGTGAGACTTCAGAAGCCCTAAGGCATGATGTTCTTCTGTCTGTCCATCATGCAAAGCACTCTTCGAGTCTTCCCTAGGAATCTTCCTCCTAGTCTTTGTGGAGATTTCAGAACTTCATCATTTATAGTATTTATGACTTTGGCATCTATTTCCACACTCGACAACTAACTTTGTTCATACACAGTATACAGAAAGCAAGAATTGTGAAAGGCAACTGTTTTAGTCCCCAACCAGCTGACTTGAACACATCAAGTTCCACATTGTCCTTTTTCTATGTTTGTTTGACATGAACACTTCAGTATGTAATGATTGGAAAACATTAGCTGTCATACTTGTTAAGGGGGCTTCCAATGTACAACAGATGAACTTGAAAATAACCCCAAACCCTAGTATACCTCTTCTGTGTTTCTTTCTCACATTCAGAGACAAATCTCTTTTTGGACACCACTTTGTTCATCCCCTCCTTTTGCTCCTAGAGACTTCTCCAATGTTGCCCTTTCTTCAACTTTCTTATTACTAAGTCCAGTGATCAACTTCTTCATGGCCATAAGTCTCTGACTTCCAAATGTTATTTGATACTGGCCCCTCTTCTGCTGAAACCTTCTCTTTCCCTGACTTCAATCGTGATTTTTCTGGTTCCCAGTGAAGATTCCTTCTTGTTCTACTTTGTGGTATGCCCTTTCTCTGTTTAATTCGAAGCTTCACTGAAATTCCTTGGAGTTGTGGCCTAGAGATTATCTGACTTTATACTATTACTTTGTTATTTCACTACTTGTTGATATAGAATTTTGTGTTTACAGAGACTTGAAACGGGAGATATTTAAAAAGCTGCAGCTCAGGCTGGCTATCTAAACAGTGGGGTGGCTCTGCTTAGCTCCCACTGCCATGGTCCACACTAGAAGTGGCCAGAGGCCAAGTGTGCTGCAGCTAGACCCACAAGATGCCAGCATGGTGACTGGCTCTACCAACCCACCATGCTTGCCCCCCAAAACTTGGCTGAGCCCCTGATAATATCTTCCATGCTCATGGTATCAGTAGAATGAAAACTCTTAATGCTTAAAGATTATCCAATGGATTTATATATTTGGAAATATTCAATTAACAAGATGCCCACACAATTTGAATTGTTACACAAAATCTAACCTTTAGATATAAATTATTACCCAGGACTGCTTTCAACCCATCCATCTTCTTCCATGGTTGCTAGTTCTCCTGCTTTTCCCTCCTCTTCTTCTTTTCATCTCCCAGCTCTACCTCCTTTTCTACTGCCCAATCACCTAGCTCCACTGCAAATACAATATAGCAGATAAATATTCTGCTACAGAGACTCATACTTTTTTTTTTTGTATACTGTGAATATTTTTGGTGCCTCTGTAATAGGTAGAATTAATATCTTTAGAGATTTTGAGAGTAAAACTAAGATGTCTTATTTGAGCCATAACTACAGTTAGATGTCTCTCTTTGGTTTTGTAAAATCATCTTTGTTTAGGTTCTATTTCAGCTTTTTGTTTAAATTTTCTCTTGGGAAGGGTTAACTCAATGACTTAACATTTAAATACATCCATATGTCCCTTGTAGATGATAGCAACATGGAGGTTTCCAGCCACTTGATATGGTGTAACAAACATATGAATGTACTACACAACAGGGCATTGGGAAGAATCCTCAGATGTTTGACCCAAGATATATGAGGACCTGGCATGACCAGAGGAGAGGAGGCTTGCTGTACTGTTTGAAATAATATAAAGAAGTGCAGTGTACAAATGCATAAACTTGGTCCAATTCTGATAGATGAATGGATTGCTAAATTAGACCTTACATGCTCATAAAATCTCTATAATATCAGTATAGACTCAGCAGGTTTGTTCTTGATTCTCAGGATGTGGATACATACCTTCAGAAGGTTTCATTTATCTTAGGCCTCCACTTATCATATTGTTTCCATTTGCAAAACTTTGTCACAGGGGACACAGCAATAAAACCTTTTTAAAAATACAAATAAATGACTTTCTGAGCAGATTGTTAACACATAGGTTACATCTTTCACATGGACATACTATTCACACATTACCATATGTTCTTCATACACTGTACACCTCTTATTCAGCTTCTTGGCCACTACTCAATTACTCTGGCACCTGCCTGCAACTACACCCATGCATAGTTTACAACTTTTTATGTACAGTGTAGGCATTTAGGCTTGCCAATATCCCTTGCCAGTCTTTTGAAGAAGTTTATTCTTCTTAAGGGAAGTCTACACAGGCACAGCTCAAATTAACACCAAAGGTAGGTTCTATTTCATGTCTCGGGAAGAATAAACTTTTTAAATACTTTACAACACTTTGATTTTGGCATGGAGACAGGGCCACCTTGTGTTCTCTAAGTCGCTGCAATATGAAAATTTTGAATTTCTGAAGGCATTTTTTTTCAGAAGTAAAAAGAGGTAATCTCATCATTGTGATGTACTGCATGCCGTAGCACATTCAAAGTAATGAGCATGTTTGAAATGGAGGCCACTAGAAGATGCTCAAGGGAGAGTGTGTGGGAGGATGTCTAATTCAGAGACAAACGTTGCTTTCTTGTTTGGACCAATGCCATCTTTGCAGTGTTTGAAAGAAAAGTATCTTTCAAAATGGCAATGAATGAGGGAGAGAGATGAGTTTTGTGAAAGATGAAGTTTAAAGTGTTTGTCATGCATTGTGGATAAAAAGGGCTACTTGGTAGAGAAAAAAAATGATCCAGTTTCTACATGGTTTTAGATATTATTGATAAATAAACTAAGATCATTTCTTTTTCCTGTGTCCCAGTAGCCACCTATTTGTCACCTGATAGTTCAATTTATTTAGAGTCTATAGCAGGTCATTTTTATCATCACAGTGCAAGCACATAGTTGCACATAACAAAAATGAGCGTGCAGATGTACTGCCATTTCAATCCAGGCTGTCCAAGACAGCTCCGTGAGGACCTTGCTTTGTCATGCCCTTGCTTTCTTTTTCTGGCCAGCAGCAGGAGGCATTGCTGCACCACAGCTGGAAGACACTGGGGCTTCTGATTTGGTAGAGGTTACTTGTTACTTCTCATGTGACCCCTACCTCAGCCACTCTTCCCAGCTGCGTCACTCTATTTTGCAGAGAGGAGGAGGGTAAACTTCACATTAGAAGCAAATCAACTTCCTCATGTTTTGCTTCCCTAATGAGAATAAACAGGCTCATGACCCTTCGTTGTCTCTACAAATACGTAAACTGAGCATATGACATATACATTTGCCATGGCCCCTCCCCAAACAGAGATACAGAGCTTGACAGAGAAAATTCTGTTGGAATCTACCACCCACATCCATTCTTTTTATAACTGAAATAGTGAAGTCTCACATTGGGTGAGACCTCAGAACCACTGAACTGTTACCTCCTCGTGGAATCTGCCTTCTGAGAAGGGATTGCATGACATTTGTACATTCCTGTGATGCACAGCATTATAGCCGCCTGGTAACCCTATTTGGACTGCCCTGTTCATACCTACCTCACAAAGGCAGAGTGCACACATGTCACTAGAGATCCAACCAAATTAACCTGGAGATGACATGGCTTCTGGCTCCAAAGGCCAATTCTTATACACTGAAGGAAGTGCCTGAGGAGAATGAGGGAGGCTAGTTTATTTTACTTACTCTGAAACATACTTTGTTTAAAAAAGCTACATAAATGTGTGCCGCGAGTCCTGACTCTATAAGCATTAAATTCCTTATAATTATACTTTTTATGTAATCATGCGAGGACATTACTCAAAATATTTGGATTCCCAGATGATGTACAAGAGAGAGAGCTTTTCCCATAAAGAAATCCTTTAATTACATACAGTGCCTGCCTGCCTTAGATTGGTGACATGAAAGGAGGTGGAGACGAGCAATTGCTTGCTTGTGCATGGTTTATCATACCTATTGGCTCGTTTTGCCATGAAGTTTCTCTGTTCCCAGGCCATTAAGCCAAAGTGACAGGGGCGGGGGGAGGTGCATATTTCAAATTGTGTATGCCAGCTGATGAAACAGTCTCATGATTCAGTAAATACACCTCATCCGAAATACACCACCACTCAGTCACTTGTCCACACTGGGATTCTCTCTCTCTCTCTCTCTCTCTCTCTCTCTCTCTCTCTCTCTCTCTCTCTCTCAATGACCTTGACCCAGGTGAATAGAACCTTGTGAGTCACTTCACACTTCCATGCTCCAGTCCAGCTCTTGGCGTTGAATCTTCCTGTTGAGTCTGTTTCAGTCTAAGTGAGGTATGTCAGGTGCAGATTTATCCCTGAAGAATTTGGGTGTCATAGTTTTTGATTCTTTCAAATCTTTCCTTGGGTACACTCTAGAGTCTTGTGCTGCAGAAACCAAGGCTGCCGCCACACTCCCTTCTCTGACTCCGGTGCCACAATTCTGTTATGTCACAAACCTTTACACATGCTGAGAATACACAATGAGGCTTAGTGGAAACTGTTGTCTTAGCTATAAAGCAGCTCCTGCATATTTCCAGAAGGGGAAGTTTCATACCAGCAGGGAGGGAAGAGGACCTGGAAGGTGATGGAATGGATCTATGGTGTAGAAACATCAGGCCTCCTGGAGGTAGCAAGATGGCTTTTCTGTCTATAGAACACAGTAGTGTCACAGCACAGAGCTGTACAGCAGTGTGAAGTGAATTTTGATGGTCTATGCATCCAAGTTCTCACCATGCCATTTTCATCCTCTAAATATTTAAGCCCTATCTTTTACCTTTTTCTCACCACCCCTCTTGGTAATATCTCTATCTATTATACTGAGTGGTTCGTAATTCACCTGCAGAAAAGTGTCACATGTCACACAAAGGGGAGAGTTCACTGTGATGCTGACTATAGTGATGGCCTAGAGGGGATTTAGAGGAAACTCAACAGTCTCTCTCCTATAACCCCGTCTGTCTCTCACCCTTCTAACACGCCCAGACATGTTGCAATAATAACACTGTTTTGTTTTTGTTTTTGTTTTTTTTTTTGTGTGTGGTGTGTGTGTCCTCTCTGCCTCACTGTTTCTCAAACTAGAATTCTAAAGTTGTATCTAATACATATTTCTTTCTCATATAACCAGATATGGCTTTCCTGTTTCTCTTTAAATTGACTTTGTTTTCTATCTTAGCTTACTAATTTTGTTTTTTATTACACCATTTTTAACAATAGAGCTTTGAAGTTATAACTAACCTTTCAACGTTCTAAAGTTAGACTCTTTAAGTTATTAATTTTCGCTTATTTTAGGTGAAATTTAATTTTGTAAAATCCCACTAATTTACTGTTTCACAGAAAAATTAATGGGCAATGTTTTTCTGTATCTCTCAGTTCTCAGTATATTTTTAAAAAACTATTTTTGAATCCTCCATAGCCTGTAGGTTTCTTAGAAATGTAAATTTATTTTTAATTATTTGTATTATTAACTTAGCATATTGTATGGGCAGAAAAGATGGTTTATAAAATCAATTACTTCAAAGTATTCTAAGTTGTTTTACGGTTTAGTTTACGGAAAAACTTTTATAAATACTCTCTGCACAATTAAAAAGTGTAAATTGGAACTTGAGTTCAGTTCCTAGTGTCCAAGTTGAGTTTTCACCACACTAGCTCCAGGGCATACAATGTCTTTTTCTGGAATCTTCAGACATCGGTACTCACACATGGACATTTCTACCCAGGATCTACACATATGTATAATTTAGAAAACAAATTATACTTTTGGTAAATACTTTCATATTCCTTTCTTTCTCATGTGTTTCTACAAAATACATGAGAGAAACAGTGGAAGGAAAAAGTATTGACACTGGCTCCCTGTGGTTGAAAGGCCTGGAGCAGCCTGACCGTGGGAGTGTGCAGCAGGGCCATTCACACCACAGTGGACAAGACAGCAGGGACCACAGTGGAGAGTGGGGGAAGGGCTAAGCCTTCTGAAGCCTGCTCTTCATTTCGTGCTTCTGCCAGCTATGCTTTCATCTCCCCAGACAGCACTAGAGACTAGAGACAAAACGTTCAGAACCTGAATCTGTGAGGAATCTTTCAGATTCGAATGTATAGAGCTGGATATATGAGCAAGTTGCCTCATTCTGTTTTTTCCATGGGTTTTCAATGGCTCTGTGCCTTAGTACTTGGTTTATACCATGAAACCAAGAGCAGTTGAATTCTGTTGTTGAGAAGACCCATAGTCAGTTTTCTGTTGCTGTGACAAAGGTACTATGAGCAAAAGGAACTGTGGAAAATAGTACTTATTTTAGCTTATGGTTTTTGAAGACCTGACTCAATAAGTCCTGACAGCAGGAGCAGAAAGCTGGGTGATCACATTTCATATACACAGGATTCAGACCCCAACAGATAGACCAACAGAGAAGTAGAGGTAAAGATAGATTGATAGATAAATAGATAGATAGATAGATAGATAGATAGATAGATAGATAGACAGGTATAGAGATAGGTGGATAGACAGATGATAGAAGTAGAAATATATAGGTAGATAGATGATAGATAAATAGATGATTGATAGGTAGATAGATAGATACATACATAGATAGATACATAGATAGATAGATACATAGATGGATGAATAGAGAGTTGGATGGATAAGAGGACAAGACTATACACCCTCAAGCCCACTTCCAGTGTCAAATTCCCTCTAACTAGGCTTCCTCTGTTAACATATGGCTATATTTCTCTTTTAAACCACCAGGCAAACTAGTAAAGACCAGCTGAAGAGACATGGCTACTTTGAATATGTAATGTACATATTTGAGCTATGAATAAAATGTTAACAGATAAAAATGGGTATTACCCTTTCAGATTTGACTTTGGATATTCTGCATCAGCAGAAGACTTAAAGATCAATGCACATTTGCTGAGGCAATGTGAATAAATATTATTACAATTGCCTTTTTATAAGGGTAGGTATTCATTTTTGTAGGACTTTAAGGATATAAAATTTATGGCATTTCATCTACAAAATACAATGTGAAGTCATAAACATAAAATTAGCTATAGGCCTTGGCAGGCACCTATGTAAACGAGGGTTGCTGACATTTATTAGTTTTCTCAAAGCCTACCTCTTTTTCTTCACTGTGGTTTCCTTTTAACCATCTCACTCTGCATGCCTCCTTCCCCTGGTTCCATCCTTTATCACTGCTTTTTGAATGTAAGCCTTATACTGCAAACAAAACTCCACTGCATTGATTTCCCACTGTCTCTGCCCCACTGTGACAATGATCATGTGATTCATGATTTTATCATATATTTATCACATGCTCACAACATACTGAACACTGGTCTCAGAACTTTAGGTAGCCTGATGTCATAGCCTACACTTCTCAAGTTGGCTGCTCTGACAGAGTAAAGAAGAATTCCTCAGAGATGCATTGCAGGAGGCTAATTTAAAGTAACCTTAAAAAAAAAATAGCTGGATTCTAATTAGGAGGTGTTGTATAAAAGAGTGTGTCTCAAAGCTTAAGGTAGATGAACAGGCACATATGGGTGAGAAGAGTATGTGAAGATGCCCTATAAGATGCAAGTGTTGAGAACCCAGGACACAGGGTAAAGGCAGAACACACAGTGACTAGGGTGTGGCTCTCAGAAAGAACTTCATAGGGCAATGTGCCAGGTCTTAAACTGTTCTTTATAATTCACCTTGAAATCTTAATTTGGCATCAAAATCTCTTTCCAGAGGTTTTTTTCATCAATCTTTTTTTTTTCCTCATGTCAAGACAAACTGAGGTTATTAATCTCTCCCAGACACTGTGATGTTTGACACATATTGTATTACTAGGATAAATGGAATTATTAATAGAAATTCCAGGGAACCTGAAGGCTCCTGGGAAGCATATTTAAAAAGAAGGAGACAGGATTATTTTATTTTCTGGAAAGGCATTTAACAAAGGAAAAGGGAGTGGCAGTCTCATTGCCTAGGCTCGATCTGGTGCTGCACTTGGTGCAATTGTTATATGCTGGTTTATGAGGAAGGCTTGTTTGTTGCAGATTCAGGTGGGATCTTATATACCCAAAGGAACTTCCATATGCTTATGCGTCTTTTTTTGTTGTTAGGGAGCATAAAGGTTTTAACTGTCAGCATGACACAATTTAGAATCACTTGAGAGGTGAATTTCAATGTGGCATGACCTGTGGGCATGTTTAATGAGAGGGAGTGGTCTTGAGTCTGTTAATGGAGATAGGAAGTCTCTCTACCTGTGGGCGCCATTGTTTCTTAAGCAGGGATTCTGAATGATGTGAGTAGAGAAAGTCAGTTGAGCACTAACATGCACGCATCCACTTCTCTCCTTGTGTGACACTGGACAAAATTGGACTGGTCTCTCAAGCTCCTGCCACTATGGTGTGATTCCTCTGCTACGGTGTATGATGATCTTGCATATTGAATCAAATTAAACATTTTCTCTCTTCCGTTGATTTGGTCAGAGTAGTCTGTCACAATACAATGAAGTAACTTCATTCAGAGATGGCGGGATTTCTTGTTTTCTTGCAGTTTACTTTTATTATTATTGTTTTCTTCTCAAAAAGTTCCTTTTATTTTAGAAACTGTGCCCTGTGCTGGGAATGCTAAATGATATAGATAATGATCTTGAAACTGCTCTTGAAACTTTATAATTAGTGGAGGGGACTCAGGGGTCAAATATATAGAGAAAACTGTAACATGCCAAGGAAGGGCTTATTTGCAGAAGCATCAGGGAAGACAATTCCTAAACACTGGCAATAAAGATGTAGGTCTTATAAGGAGAAGGGAAAGTCAGGAAGACAAAATTAGCAGAATTTATATAAAGGAGAGTGAGGGGATGGTGAACCTAAGGGTTTTGAAGAAGTTTATCTCTTTGTATAGACAGGAGAGAGAAGTTTGGTAGCTGGAATTATAGGGCCCAAAGTCATCCATATTGTCATGCTTTAAACAGGCTTCCTAAGAGGCCACCACATGGTCACACTCTGCAACCTCAGTGTATGGCACACCTCAGTCACACAAGTACCACCGTACCAGGAGGCACACCACCCACCTCTTATCCAAAGATTAGAAAACGCATATGAAGGAGAGGACTTATTCATCTTTGATGTTTTCCTGGAGCTATAGACAGATCCATACTTATTTTATTCTCTTCTTGTGCTATCTCTCTCTCACACTCTGTTTCTTGGTCTGTTGTTCCTCTTATGCCTCTCCCTCACAAATCAGACACCCGTGGACATAGCTAAATAGCAAGTGTTCAGACTCTTCCTTTAAAGTATTTTAATCTTCGTGGGAGGTTCAATATAATGTGCCTTACGCATTTTCTTCAAGGATCTTGTACTTTCAATTAATTAGTTTTGACTGAGTCTTATGTCCCTCAGTTATATCCCCCACTTTCCCACAGAGTCCTCTCTGATTGACAAATTGCCTACATTTCTCAGGTATAAGTGCATTCAAGAGGTTCAAGGCCAGTCAGTGCATACTCTCATAATGAGCTCTCGATATGTGGGCTGGAAATGTTTTTGAACAGAAAATCCTACATTATAACTTTTAGCAAGTTGAACCCACCCATGAAATATTTGACTTTCCTGAAAAAGTCATCTAGTCTTTGATTCTTCTCAAGTAAAGCACAAATGGTGGAGCAGATTACCTCCTAGTCCCTCTGCAGTGGGCTCTCTTCCTGACTCTGCCCTTCCCAATTCGAGGAGAGAGGAGAGAAGGACTCTCTGAAAATGAAATGCAAACCTAGTCTCTTGGGCCACATTGATTTTGATTAAAAGCACAAAATCTCTGGCTGCGCTAAAGAAGACATTATTATATGTTCTTTATTTAAAACTGGCTGGGATTAATTTACTGTAATATGTAAATTAAAACTGGCTGGACTGATGGATTTCAGTCCTGTGTCTCTTGGTTACAAACAGGAACAATCAATGTTTACAGCTTACTCATTGTACAAAAGAGAGGTCAAATAACATTTGAGAACTTTGTTTTTTATATGACCCAAATTTTATTTTATTTTTTTTAAAGCTTATTTTTTTATTAATTAATTGTTTGTTTTATTTACATCCCAAATGTTGCCCCTGTCCCCCTCACAGAGTTCTTCTGCCCGCCCTCCCATTCTCCTCTGAGAGGGTGCCTGTCAGGTATCATCCCACCCTAGGGTATCATGTTATGGCAGGATTAGGCACATCCTCTCCCACTGAGGCCAGGCAAGGAAGTCCTCTGCTACATAAGTGCTGGGGCCTCAGCCCAGCCCCTGCATGCTCTTTGGTTGGTGGCTCAGTCATTGTGAGCTCCCAGGGGTTCAGGTTAATTGACACTGTGGGTCTTCCTATGGGATTGCCATTCTCTTTAGATCTCTCAGTACTTCCTCTAACTCTTCCACAGGGATACCAGAGCTCCGTCCAATGAATCTTCATTGGTCTCAGCCAGCTGCTAGTAGAGCCTCTCAGAGGACAGGCATGCTAATTTTGTGGGGGGGTTTGTTTTGTTTTTTAATTAATTAATTAATTACTTTTCACTTACTCACTTTACATCTTACTCACTGCCCCCCAACCCAGTTACCCCTCCCACAATCCTTTCCCCATCCCCAATCCCCTTCTTTTCTGGGAGACCCCCTAGGTATCCCCTCTACCTTGGCTCTTCAAGTCTCTGAGAGACTAGGCACTTTCTCTCCCACTGAAGGTAGACAGGCAGCCCAGCTAGTAGAACATATCCCACTTACAGGCAACAGCTTTTGGGCTCTCCTCT